>CM040239.1:280002533-280029766 GCA_022545495.1 Chrysanthemum lavandulifolium | reverse complement strand
TTTTAGAAAATGGTAATCAAAGAAGTTAATTCTTCCTCTTGCCTCCGTGTGCAAAACGATTTCAAACATTTGATGCACATGTTGAGGGAGCTCTCATTCTAAAATATCAAAAATAATTCGTGTACAAAATGCTTTGATAATACATCTTAAGTATCTGGATTGATTTTCAAATGGTTTTCAATTGGTTCCAATGGCAGATGAACAATACCAAAAAGACCAACCAACTTTACTTTATGTATGGTGATATAAGGATGATAAGGTTAGGTTTTTGTTCCCATGATCCGCCAAAACCGGAGGGATCTACCCAGGAACTATCCACTAGTTAGTGTAGAGTTCTTAGGTATGATGATAAAAGGAGAAAAATGAGATATGGGAAGAGTGCGGACTGAGATAGAGCAAGAACTAGAACAAACCCAACAAGGTTCTTGCTATGAAGTCTCGATAAGCTTGAAGGGGTTTAAGAATTAAAAGAATTGAATGAAAAAGGGTGAAACAAATAGCCTCCATTTATTCAACCTTAGGGCGAAACCGGGTTCAACTCATATGCTACCGATGGTAACATCGGTATTGAAGACAAGACGTCATGGACCCAAAGGACGCCTTGCACTACAACTTCCCAAACCACTCAAGTTCCTCTTAAAGGGCTTGTTTCATTCTCACGGGAACCGACATTATCTATCGACGTTCTCTTAGAGATTGTTGATATTGAAGAAGGAGACCTCTCCTAGTCTCCGCACAGGATCCAAATATGCACAAAATTGAGTCTAGAGCCTCGAGATCATCAATCAATCTCATTAGGACACTTTCAATGAAGACTCTCTGCTTCACACAATGTGGAAAGAGATTATATCTTGAGTCCTACGCATTATCCTTGTGGTATTGCGGAACATCGAGTGATATGCATACATATTCACTATGAAGATGGAAAGCCTTCGAGCCAACATCAAACAAGCTCTGGTAGGTGGCATGTGAGATCTATTATATAGATCAACCATGTGACAACCGAATGTAAACAATGGGGCGATTCAATCTCTTGAATCAATCACGGTTCGAGTTATGGATTGACGGATACCTTTGAAAACCGGTCTTTGTGCTTTACAACTCTTTTCTTTAGCACATCGACCGTGTACTCTTTTTCAAACCAAAGGTGTTTTTATGATTGATAATTGATTTTCTATAAAACCTTCGTTGTATTGCAAAACAATTTCTATTGAGCAATACACGATTGTTTTTCAAATCTTTTTCATCAATCGGTGGACTTAAAATTATTTGGTTCACTCACTCCGTGTTGTCTTCTTTGAGATGTTCGGTTTGAGAACAACTAGGCGATAACGAAACCACATCAAGGAAATTCTTGAATTATACACGATCACGGGCGGTACATGTCTCGATCAACGGGGAACCGTGGGCGTGTACCTCAATTCAACGAAAGTGATCAAAGACACTTTAGTGCGATTTATTATAGCTGTTGTATGCGGTACACCCGACGTTTGCGTATTTGCTCGTAATGAAGCGGTCAATCCATAGCCGCATGCTCACTTAACACATTCATCTCAAAAGAAATCATGATTAGTGCATCAATGACTCGATATTTTCACTCCATGCTTCGCTACTGCTGCGCCAATATCATGAATCAACTAAAGCTTCCGCAACTCGATGAGAAGATATCATGATCGTAATGTGAGCATGTCGGTCCTAAAGTCACAACATCACAATGGATGTCTCGAGAGATTTTTGTTAGGCGATGATCTCAAGAGTCGGCTCACATTTATTATCATGTGGATCGGTAAAGACCTCCACTTGGAGTAACCAAACATGCAATGTGAAGAATCAATGACTACGAGCTTAGGAGCAAAGTACTACATCAAGAATGCAAGATCAATTGTTAATGTAATATCTATCTGTATTCAATGTAATTTTAGTACATGATTGAGGTGACCTCCCTTAGGGGGAGATTGTTAGGAATTAGAAATTCCAGGTATTAAAGAGTCGGTCACCTCAAGTATATGTAATCATTAGAAAGCTCGTAGTCGTAGTTATTTTAAGTTAAGTAACATTTAGTTAAGTAACACCGTGGAGGACGGACGGGTCTTTACCCACTGTATGCCTGATCCACAGCCCGATGTGTATGCGTTTATGTAAGACTATAAATACTCTCTACCTCCCAAGGTAGAGAGTTGAGCTCATAATAATATCTTTCACTTTCTCTCACTAAGTTCTCTAAACCTCTAACTTTCTCTCTAGAACTCCATTCATACGCCACTTTGTGTTATGGTTTGATGTGTATGTGAAAACTAATATCTTACATAGTACTTTATACTTTTTATCACATAATTGGCTAATACTAAGTAGATTAGATCCTAACCTATCCACATGAGCAACATTTTCAATAGTTAGGGAGTTATGAGCGATTGTATCTTTGCCAATGATTTTGCTTTTGAGATTACTACCAAAAGTGACATTACCTTCGTCATACTCTTGGTATGATGAGAAGAGACTTTTTTTGCCCGTCATATGCCGTGAGCATCCACTATCTTTTATCCATTCATCAGGTTCCAATCCAACTTTCAAGCATACCTAAGAAGTAAATAACTCAAGCATTTGGTCCCCAATATCTCATGGGTCCATTTGGGTTAAACATACCATTAATTTGATTCATGTATGGAAATGATGGAATGAGTTCCATGACATGTAATCTAGAGTTTGATATGGTCTAGGAAGTTTTGATTCCAACCATTGTGTTGGTAGTTGGGTTGAACGTTGTGGTTGCTCTTAGGAAAGGCGTTTGGCAAAAGGTGCTTTATATCGTTGTTGAGTAGTTTTGATCTAAATTCATTTTAGCAAGTCCTACTCCCGATGTAACAGTGGTTTTAGTTTAACACTATCCTTGGTCTTCTTTGTTACTTTGAAAATTCATGCGGTCCAGTATTTAACATTACGTCTGTTTGAAGTACCCACGGCACCATTTGTTTCAACGGACGGAACCCTTATTTTGGTTCCGTCTCGTCCGTGGTTGTCTTCAGCAGTTTTGATGTATTGTTCGTCCTTTCGGCCGTTTTGTTTTGACTCTTTGGAATTAATACTTCATTAAATCCTAGCCCATTCATGTCTCCTAGTGTTTTATGGATTTTAACTATTTCATCGGCAAGAGCGATGTTTTTGTTAAACCTTTAAATTTAGAATTATATTCGATTAGAACATCTTGTGTGAGCTTTAGTTTTTCTATTTCAAGATTAAGCTCTTGACATGATTTACAACCATCGTCATTTGCTTTTCCCTTTTCAAGTCGTTTTGCTTTTTCTTTTAACTCATAAACTTCATTTTCCAAAAATTCCTTTTTGGTTTTTAAAAATTTATTTTTACTATTTTTAGACTTAGCTCACACAATTGATTATATTGTTTTTGCAAATTGTCATCATCAATAGAAGAGTAAGAAGAGTCAAAAGTACCTCATTTGACTCATGTGCCATTAGAGCGATCTCTTCCTTGCTTGATTCTTCATCGTCTTCACTATCACTCCAAGCACCACTTACAAAAGCTCGTTGAGTTTTGCTTTTAGGTGGCTTGGGACATTCTCTATGAGATGATTTGCATCACCACATCTAAAACACTTTCTTTCACCTTTACCCTTTTGTCATCTCGATCTTTTCAGAATGGCTTCTTTTCTTCTCGAGGTTGTCTTACGAACTTTCCTCTTCTTCTAAAGAACTTCTTAAAATCTCTAACGGCCATGGCATATTCCTCATTTCACTACCGAGCAAGATTCGTCATCATCACTTGATTCCGCCTTTGCTTTTAGAGCAACGGATTTGATCTTCTCCTTCTTCCTTTGATGATCTCCGAATCTTTCTCCATCACCATTTCGTGTACTTTGAGGTTACCGATTAGCTCGTCTAGTGACATTTTGAGAGATCTTTGATTCTTCAATAGCGGTCACTTTAGCTCTCCATTTGGGATGGAGTGCTCTAAGAAATTTCCTAACAAAGTTCTTACTACGAAAAGATTCATCAAGTGCTTTAAGTGATGTAATAATAGTATTAAAGCGAGCAAAGCCACAATCAATGGTTTTCATCTTCGAGGATAACAAATTGTTCATATTGTTGAACAAGAAGATCGCTTTGTTATCCTTGACTTGTGAATTATCTTGATGTGTAACAATCAAAGATTCCCAAATATGTTTGGCGGTTTCACACATAAAAATGCTTTCATATTCTTTTCTAGGTAAAGCATTGTAAAGCATCATTTTAGCTTCATTATTTTTAGCAACTAATTTCTTTTGTTCATCAATGAAATGTCCTTTGTTGTAGAACTAAAATCCGTTTAACAATAATAAACCAAAGATCTATATCTTTTGACTTTACATATGTTTCAAAAGTTTTCCAATAGATGAATCCATTGGTTTCAAAGAGTGGTGGTCTTTGCATAGATTGCCCTTCTTTAAAGTTTTCGTAATCCATGGATCGTTTCAAGTTTAAAAATACTGATTTTTTAGAAATTCTTGAGCAACGAGGCTCGTACCAATTGTAGAAAACTAGAAGGGGTTGAATAGTTTACCAATTAAAACTTTGTTTTGAACTTATTGAAAAGATCAATTGATATTGATCTTAGATATGTTAATGAAATATGCAAGCAATATGTAAAGAGTAAATAAGGAAAGAAATGATCAAAACACAACAAGTTGTTTATAGTGGTTCGATCTACAAGGACTCTTTTCCTTGCCCTACTCCACTCCCGAGTCTCACACTCGAGTTTAACTTCACTAGTCAACAAGCTCCTTTCACCGTGGAGAAAACCTTTACACTTCGCTACACTATTTCCGACACTAAGCTAGATGTCAAGTTCTTTCCAAGGGTACAAATACTCCACACACAATGTATTTTGAGGACTAAAATACTAACCACTCACACTCACAAGATTATGATGGTTTAATACAACAATGAAGTATGAATCAACACTAGATCATACAACACTAAACAAACAAGACTTCCAACTTCTCGTTTGAAGCTTGAATGTGACTTGATCTTCTTTGCTACAAAAGAGTTAACTAATATGATATGAAACTAAGTTAGAAAGGTTAGAGAGAAGATATGTATTAGAGTATGATAGAAAGGGATGAAAACTACTTGGTTTGGCTTTGCTATTTATAGCCAAAATGGACAGGAGCGTCCACGGACCACGGAACCCTTAAAAGGGTTCCGCCCATGTACCATTTTGGTACCGCTGTCTCGACAGCCAAGATATCAAAATCTTGCCAAAGTCAACCATATCTATGTAAGATTGTGTAGGATATGAAGAGTACAACCACAAAATATCTAATGAAATCTTTCAATGATTTCCATGATGCATTACATGATGTCATGTGTTGTCTTTCTATTTTTAGAAATATGCAAATGCATAAGTAATGTTTAGTTTTTAAAAAACTAAAACATTCTAAGAACTACTATCATACATTATGCTTAGACTCATATTGAGATATGATTAGTCACAATGTAAATGCTTAAATGATGAAGATATTATTTGAAAAAGCTTGTTTTAATATCTATTATACTTGACAAGCTTTAAGCTTTTATATAAATTAAATTTACTTTTGTCGTTAACAAAACTTAGGTAAAGATAAAAAATATGAATAACGTTTAATGACGATATTTGTATTAACATAGAGAATCACACAAAAACTAACACAACCGCATAGAAAGATCCTTTGGATCCGAGGTTGAGAGTTTACAATACTAGGAGAAAGTATGTGTAGGAGTGGAAACTTGTAATGAAGAAATGACTCACTATTTATAGACAAAAGCATGCTCTCGTTCCACGGACCCCACAAATCCCTTATTGGAGGATCCGTCTAGTGTATTTTGAGGGATCCGTGAGATGCTCCTCATTACCCATGGGTTTTGGGTCATGGGTCATGGGTCCTAGACTTTGGACCATAGGTATCCAAGTAGATATAATGTATCTAGAAGATGCAATGCATCTAGTCAATGGGTTATGGGTTAGCTCCATGGGTCATGGGTAATATCCATTATAACTTATTGACGCAGATTTTACTAACCAGGTTTTAATATTTATATTGTCTCGTTATACCTATGGTCTACCCTAATGCATTAACGGGCAGTGTACCCGGTCGTGCGTAGTGTAGTATTCGGTAAAACCGAGGTTGTCCCAAGAGCTATGTGTGGGGATTTAAACTAAGTCTAGGTGTCACAGATTTTAATAGATTTTAAGGTGGAAATGATTAACTACTAAAACAAGAAAATAAAGAAAACAAATAGAGGCGAGGCTTGTGATCAATAAAGGAGAAGTGTGTTAACCTAGTCATTCATCCTATCAAGCTAAGTTCATGTTTAATTACTTCCAATTACTTCAAGTGGGGTGAAAGTCGCTAGGACAACATTTGGTCGGGTTCGTCCTAACCTATCGCAAAGGGTTCCATCGGAGATACCAGGTGACCCATCGAAAGTCCATTGTTCTTAGTCCCTAAGCCAAGTCATTAAGTACCGCTACATGCAAGATTTGTAATAATGAGTGCCCCAAGCTAGCATCTTAAACACTCATCCCCGACTTCTTAAGTTCATCCAGACGGTGGGTGATTAGTTGGTCAAATCGCACAAGCGAAGAAGGGTTGTCGATTGATCATATCTTACCCTTCCCACTCGGTCTACCTACTTAGGGTCACTTGGTCATATCTCCTAAGTAACTAGCCACTCCGCCATTCAAAACTACATCAAACAAGGGTAGCTACCAATAAACTATGCATGCATACACTAGAAATAATTATACGGAAGCAATGTAAACACAAACAAAGCAATTAAGGAATAATAACTAGGCTAGCACCAGAGGTGCCTAGCCGCTCATATTAACTAAAGCAATCGATTCAATGTTTAACATTACGAATAGGGCTGTAAATGAACCGAACGTTCAGTGAACATTTCATGAACCATTCGGTAAAAAGTTCGTTTATGTTCATTTATTTATTAAATGAACGAACATGAACAATATTTTACATTCATTTAGTTAAATGAACAAACATGAACAAAGGTCGTGTCCGTTCATTTATGTTCGTGAACGTCCAATTATACGTTCGTTAATGTTCATTTATTTATTTATGTTCGTATGTTATATCTTTTAATTATATAATTTTAAATTGGTTTGTTTAAACAAAAAACACTTATAAAACAATATATTGTGCATAAATTTAATTAAGTGTATGTTTGTTTGTCTATGTTCATTTATGTTCGACCGTTTATGTTCGTTTAGTGTTCGTTTAGTGTCTTAATGAACGAACATAAACGAACATGAACAACTCATTTTCTTAATAAACGAACACGAACAAGAAAATACGTCCGTTTAAGCGTTCGTGTCCATTTATTTGTTCGGTTTAAATTAAACGAACAAACATGAACAAGGCTCCGTTCGTGTTCGTCCGGTTCATTTACAGCCCTAATTACGAAATACATAAATTGAAAGTAAAGAAAAGATAAAATGCTAATGCTTATCGTAGGGGAGAGATTTCTCCCTTGGATATGGCTCCGTATGCTCTCTAAGATCTGCCTTCAACCTACTACTCACGTTCATTGATGTTGTGTGTGAAATAGGATGATTAGAAATGCTGGAAATCGAGTGGTATTTATAGGCCAGATCTGGTTACGTCGTAACTTAAGTTGAGAGTTACGCCGTAACACCATTATCTTCGTAATTTAGACTAAAAATCTTTGGTTACTGGTAACATCCGGAAAGAGTAACGCCGTGTCTTCAATAAATCCACGGTTACGCCGTAGTTGAGACAATAGTTACGGCGTAGCTTCATACCGCTGAACCTCATTTGACCTAGTTAGTTACGTCGTAATCTATGGAGGAGTTACGCCGTAATCTTGATTGAGTTGGTTTTCTCGAGCCACGCATACATTGCGTAATGTGAGAGGAGTTACGCCTGTAACATCTTCAAAATGAGCATACTATCATATATCTTCAATAAACTCTCCAAATCCGCATCTCTTTAGCTCCATTCTCGTAATTTACCGAATGTGAAATATAGAAAAAAACAAGCGTAAATCCATATAAATGATATAAAATCGAGCATTATCGGAGGAAATTGACACTTAATATTTAGGACTATTTGATGTTATCAAATATCCCCCACTTGAACTCTACTTGCCCTCAAGTAGACCTTATTAGATAGATTCCTAGAAAGATATCTCCCATTACCTAGAAAATATGAGTTTACATATCCGTTATGCTAGAATAAAACAAAGCCGAACACCTCACGAAATGGGAACAAAACACTCAAATCTCTCAACTATTCTAAGTGTCAATTTCGGGGTGATCACTCATTGCACAGTCATAGCATGTATTCTATCATAAGCTTGGCGGTTACACAAATCTCCACCACTAGAGTTAAGGACAAAACAATTCTCAACGGCAATATGGGTAGACACGACAAAGGTTAAGAGTGATTTGTCATTACTAACATGTCACGGCGAAGTAAACAAAATCAATAATACATGACCAAATCCATGGCCAAGACACCAAAGATGGCTCGCAGCATCACCTAGACACGCTTCATGACTAAGGGTAGGATAAGACATGGGATAAAATTGGTATAAAATAAAATCAAGCGATAGTCTAAATCTATAACCAAGTCATCACCACTTACCGTTCGCCCAAAGTTCATGTTTGAGTTAAGAAACCGGATCATGATATTACCGGTAGATGTGCCATTGGAGGACGTCATGATGGGTACATTTCCAACTCCATTCTTCAAATGTGACCGAGGTGGCCTTCTTGATACTAAATGTATAGTAAGCTCATAACACTAGTGCTTATAACATTGCACTTTACAATCAACTAAATAACAATAACTATTTTTTAATCACAATTTTTTCAACATAACATAATAACTAAACATAACACCCCACCCCACTTGAGATGAACAATATTAGAATTTGGGGTCTTCAATGATCTTTAAGGATATGTCATCGACGAAAGCGTGATTCTCGAACCTTCCCACTGAACCTTGAACTTAGGCAAATAATGACTTCCCAATTACAAATAAAGACTACGGGGTAGGCTAAGGTGTAATGGTGTAACGAAACAATATGTTGGGTGAACAAATGAAAGGAATGGCTCGGAAGGGTGTATCTAAGGGTATCTTGCACTAAAGGTGAGTGCAACAAAGGGTTTAACATGGGGTTCGAAGTCGAGGTGACTAATCGATAGACAAACAATGATAGGCTATTTGGGTGATAATCCTATAATAACGCCTTCTTAAACCGAAAAGTCCAAATACATCGATCTAACTCAACATACCTCGTCTATGGTCTCGAAATGATGTGAAGGCCAAGTTCTAAAGTTTACAAGCTACCCAAGACACTCATAATTTGGTGGATTTGGGTAAAAAATGGAAACGGATAAGGTAATCTCACCATATAATATCAAGGGTTATAATGTGCTCAAGCTAAGGTCTAATCTAGTTAGGTTAAGAAAACATGTCAAAATTTTAAAAATGGCATAATTTTCAAAATAAACTAGAAAACGAGGGCAAAATAAAGTTCAAGAGACAATTCCACTCCCGTCCCCCCACTTGAAATGTACAAAGTCCATTTTGTACTAAGCGTTAAACAAAGGTGAAGAGAAAAGTAGAATTAGGCGAGAACTTCCATGAAATTTGCTCCAAAAGAAAGAAGGCCCACGAAAAGAGTCGGTGCCTTCGCATAAGCATCCACGAGCAAACTTCAATCCACGAAATCACACTCACCGACAAGCATAATTCTAAAAAGAAAATAAAATGAAAAGAAACCTAACTCATCAGTAGGAATCATTTTTGCATTTAGCGTATGCAACAAGTTTTAAACCACTTGGTGTCCCAAGTGGACGAGTGTAGTCTTGTGAGGGCTTACAGAGAACATACCCACAAAGTTCATTTGAAAACTAATACAAGGTTATTGTGTTTTAAAAGAAAGAAGTGTTACAGAGGATAGTTACGTCAGAACTCCCATAAGGAGTTACGCCGTAATTAAGCAAAACCCATGCGGGCCACAGAGGGTAGCTACAGGCGTAACCATTGAATGAGTTTACGCCTGTAATTGGTAATGCTCTTAGAAGGATTTGTAAAAGTATGTTATGGCGTAACCATAAGAATGAGTTATCTGTAACTATGGACATATCAGTCCCGTTCAAAGATGTCAAAAGAACTTTTCCCGAAATCTTGCAAATATGTTTAAAACACAAAACCCAATGTAAATGGAAATAAAACAAATTAATAGGATAATTGGGTTGTCTCCTCGAAGAGCACTTTTCTTTATTTACTGAGTCTTTATGTTAGACTCAAAGCCTCGGGGCTAAGTGCTTGTTTGTCATTTCGTGGATATGGCAATCTCCACGTTGAATCCAACTGATCAGATTCTCATCCCGTTTGTAGTCCGTCCCTAGTTCTAAACATCCCAAGTAAAAATTCTTGATATTTTGGTAAGGGTGGTCAATACCTTTGGCCTTATCTTCGTCACTAATGTCGAGCAGTGGCTGAGCATGGCTCAACTGCCTCTTCGTCTACTTTTTAAAATTCTTAACAATCCGTGGCATTTTAAAAACCGGTTTATCTTCGCCAATATTTAACCATACAAGCCCTTCCTTCTCATCATTATGTAGTCCAGATAGTTCTTGAAAGGGTTTCCCGAAAATCACCCCGGTTAGCCCATCTTCCACGAACTCGCTAATGTCATCCAAAACCACAAAATTGACCAAAAATGAGTAAATCCTAACAAAGACACGGATGTATGTTGCAATCCCTAGAAATTGTTTCCTTTATATTCAAGTTCCTTTTCCATAACCTCGTTGTAGCATTCCTTTGAACTGATGTTAACTAGGGAATTTGTGTCGATAAACGGATGGAAATCAATGAACCCAATCTTGCATGAAATTTTCGGATAATAGGGGTTCCTATGATGGATTCGAGCTCCATCTCATAAAACTTGGGTTGGTCAGATTGTAAAAGTTTTTCGAGTTGTTGTGCCAATGGGCCATTTCGGCGTCACTAGAGAAATCATCGCACTGATTCCCAAGTCTTCTTCTTCAAAACTGACGAACACATCAAAATCTTTCCCTGAAGTTATCTCGCTAAGATTTGTAGGAGTTTTTGGGGGGTCACTAAGAAACTCTTCTAATGCATCACCAAAATCGCCAATAGGATCAATTGCGCAAACTTTTTGAGGGGTGGACAGAAGTTCATTAGGTCTAAATGTGTCAATTTCCCCATTAGCTTCGAGAGTTAATTTTGAGCTAAGACATCCACTTTTACATAAGCGTGCAAGCATTGGTCTTCCTAAAATAATAGGTATTACGTTGTCTTCAAATATCCGTAATCAAGAAATCAACCGGAAGAGAAATTTTTTATCTTTACCAATACATTCTCAACGATTCCTAAGGGTGATCGCATGGATCGATTGACCATTTCAATTTTCATTTTGGTGGTTTAAGATCTCGATACCCATACGTAGGAACATTGAACAAGGCATTATGCTTATGCTCGCTCCAAGATCGTAAAGGCGTTACACATATTGAGACTCCGATCAAGCAAGGAAGAGTGAAACACCGTGATCTTTTCCCTTTGCGGAAGTTCATTCCTTAAAACAGCTAAACATCTCTCGTTAAGTTGAACCGTCTCATCGGAATCGTTACCTAATTCCTGCAAAATATTGTTAGGGTCAATTTTAATGGAATTAACAAGAGGAACGTTTACCGGGAGAGCTCCAATGTTAAGGAGTAAGAGTTTCTCTTTGCTAATTCTTCGTTTAACCTTCTCCGAGAAGGTAGTGGGCTCTTCAAAGATTGTTTCAACTGTGTTGACAACTTCTTCTTCCCGTGCGACTAGGTAATCCGTGATGGCTTTCGAACATAAGTTCAAATTCTTCTCTAAACCCTTTATCTGGTTGATAGAAACTAAGAACGTGATGAAGATAGTTTCTTGATCGTTTATGAGCCTTAGGGTTTAACAATAACAATGACAATACACAGCGGATAAATCAAAACATAATTGTTATTGACACAAGGTTTTCATTCACTAACACTAACTAATCTTAGACGTTTATAGGAACACGTCTAGATAACTAAACTAACTAAACAACTTACCTAGGCGTTTACAAGACAATACGCCTAGGACACACACACACCTTTAAGTCGACTACATCTTGAAAGACATGTATATATTAAACCTACACCCCATGTCCTCTTTATATACTAGAGGATTAGGGTTTACAAATCTCTACTAAGGACTAATAAATAAAACTTCTTTTGCAAGCAAGTCCTTCCATCTTTTTGTAGGTTTCCTTCTTGTCATATTAAGTCCCTCTTGTTTCATTCTTTTTCTTATCAACTCAAGCGATAATTCCCAACACGGTCTTCATGAGGCTTAAGAGAAGAAACCATGTTTTCCATGAATGTTTTCATCATTTTTCCAATCCTCTCATCATGTTCCCTTGATTCCTTGATATGGTCAAGGATCCTTTTTCTAAGTTGTTTTCGGTCTTGGTCCCAAATACACTCTTAACTTTTTCTACCTTACAGGCTTCACTTTCATTTGCCCATTCCACCTCAAGCTTTTGAAAATTTCACCATAATTATATTCTTGCTTCACAATGTTTTCATCACCTTATGATCAAAATTATCCTTTGGCCCATACCACATCTCCATATGCCATTTATAGCAATGTTCGTAAATCAAATACACTCCAAAGCTTGGTCGGTGTTATGCTTGGAATAGGTCTAGGAGAATCGAGTAATTCACGTATTTCTGTGTTAATCCCCCAGTAGAAGACATAAATGATTTGGTGTTTGTTCAAGTCATGAGTGGGGCATCGGTAAAGTAGCTCATTGAATCTTTCCCACGCTTGATACAATGTTTCTTCACTTTCTTGAACGAATTGATGGATCTTACCAAAAAGTTTAGCCATCTTTGAAGGAGGGCAAAACTGTTGAACGAATTCTCTTCTTAATTGATCCCATGTTTCCTTGCATGCGGCAGGGAGTTTAATTTACCATCTTTTTGCAGTCCCTGTAAGAGTCATAGGAAAAATTCTTGCTGTAACCTAATAGCTAGGGATATTTTGGACGCTAAAAAGGGATGATAAGTAGAGCACTTCTTCCACATTATTTTGAACATACTCATTCTCGTTTCCTGAAAAATTAAGCTCGTGTAATTCCCGAATAAATTGGTCCGGAATGGAGAATTTTTCCAAACTAGAGTCTTGTGTGAAGGCTCGCTTACGATTCACATTTGGTCGCTCCAAATCTCGCTCCATGGTTATTTCTTGATATTATTTTCATCAATAACTTTAGGTTCTGCATCAGATTGGTCAAATTCGTAAGACGAGAAAATATTATGAATAGGAATTGGTGAGTAAACTTTTTTCGTCCGAAATTGTTTTTCTGGATCATCGAACGGGGTGGCCGAAAATGGCTTTGAGCTTCTGATAGGTCACTAGTTTTACAAACACAAGTAATATAGAAAGAGATAAAGGCGATTGATCAAGAACCAAACACACACACACGATAATATATGACCGGTTATGCGTAGGAGTATGTGAAAGATAATAACTTGAACAACCAACCTTCAAATGAAGGTTTACATAAGGTATTTATAGGAGGAAAGCTAGGGCAACACTCCTAGTTTCCATGCTTTCCTTAATGGACTAAGGCCTAGGCTTATGGGTCTTCTACATAAGCCTAAGGCTAATTGCAAACATAAAGGCCATAATAAAGCTAACTATTACATATTAATTACAAACAATTGATTATGGTTTAGGAGTGATTCCAACAATCTCCCCTCAAGTGTTGGTGATGAGCGGTGAAGGTGTTGATGTAATAGTAGCTCGACGCGTCTTCGACATTCTTCTTTCTTATGAGAAAATTGCCTCGATTTGAACAATCTCCCAGTGTAGAGATAGTTTTCCTTGAGCGATTATGCTTTACGTCATCATTAACTTTGTTCTTTGATTATTGTTCTTTGTGGTGAAAGTGATAGTATGTTGTTATGCGCATCAAGTTTGCCTCGTGCCTTCACCGCCACTGATGTCTCCACGTCATTCTTCAACATGCTCACACGCTCTTTGACGTTGGAATTGATCTTGATGAAGTTCATTAAGTCTTTAACTTTGTAGATTCTTTGATTTGACGAAGAATCATTCACAGTGTTGTGTTGCTTTTGGATAGAACTTCCATTAGTGATGATGTTGGCGTGAGCATGAGAAGAATCTACACGATCATCCCGCTCCGGAGCTTCCATAAGAAGAAAACATTTAAAACGGTTAGTAATAAGCGGATTCCGACACTTACAAGTTTGAACTTCAAGAGTGTTAACGACATAGTGTGAAACACAACTCTAATTCTTACAAAGGCCGTTCGAGCTGGAGTCCCACAAGTGAGATAACGAATGTACAAGTACACCTCTGATTCGGATGAGTCGTTGAGGTACGATCAAGCATCACCTCACGATTGTAGACCGTTTGAGACACACTAGGGTAATCCACGGGAGTTACCAAGTGACTGCTATCGTGGTTGTTTGATGTTGACCATGGCGGAGTTTCCATTCAATCACCGAGGATCACAATTGTAAACCTCTCATAAATGTTCTCGACAAATTGCTAAGATCATGAAGGACTCGATATGAACCATCGATGATCTTATTTGTTGATCAACAAGTGATGAAATGTCAAGTGTCCTTAAGAGATCTTTTGATGAATCTCGTGGCTCTAGACTCAATAGTGCGTTTGGTTTTCTGACGGAGACTAGGGAGGGTCTCCTTCTTCAATACCGTGATCTCAAGAAAGCCAATAGTTTACGTAGGGTTCCATGAGAATGAAACAAGCACATTGAGAGAAACTTGGTGGCTAAGAAGGTATAGTGCATCGTCACTGGGTCCATGACGAGTTTTAATCTTCAATACCGGTGTCACTAAGTGACAACCAAGAGTATATGAATTGAACCCGATTATACCTCTAAGTTGAATAATTTGGAGGGCTATTTTTTTCACCCTTTCTTTGCATTTCTTTTAATTCTTCAACTCCTTCTTTCTCCGATTCTCATTTTCTCCTTTTATAATCATACCTAAGGACTTCTAAGTACTAACTATTTGTGATGTCCTTGGGTAGATCCCTCAAACTCTGGCGGATCATAGGGCAGTTATTCCTAACCTTAGTCACCTTATATCTCCATGACTAACCTATGTTGCCATTAAAACCATCATTGTGAAGAATCTCTCAAAGGGTTTGTAAATGAAAACATGTTTGAACCCTTGTGAGAGTTTTGTCTTTTAGCGAAATACTCCCCTCCACATGTGCTTTAGAGTTTTGACGAAATCAGACCGTGGGAAGAGCGCTGCTTTTGAATTGATCAACTCAAGATAGACAATCTCCGCGAGACACTATTCGTTGCATAGTTAAAGAGTTACATTGACAACTTTTAGGTGACAACTAGCTCTAATAACTACCTTGAAGGTGTAGACAATCCTCGAAGGTTGTCATACCCGTCCGAGTTCATGTCTACCAAGAGTATCTCGAATGGTACTTTCTACTTGGACAAGTCCTTTGCGAGACACGTTTACATTACTAGCTTAACTAGCTTGAAATTATTACCCGTCCAGACAAGTCTTTTCGAGTTACTAACGATTTTAGTACCGTCACATTCGTTGGTTAAGTCTGAAGTACAGATTCATTTGCATTTAGCACAACATATGTCTTATCACATAATTTTCTCCCCTCAAAATGGCATATAAATGTTATTTTTGAGCAGTTGAAATAAATATGACCATTTCGAGTGTTGCGGGAAGATGACCACTATGAACAATTTGAACAAAGTTTTAATTCAAATACTCCCCTCAACTAGTGATATAAGCGGTTGAGGTTTTGAAAAATCATACGGGAAGTACTTGTCTTTTGAGTAAAACCTTGAAAATGAAAGGTTTGATAGGTTTTACTCAAAATAAGAAGATTTCGCTCCTTTGATAAGGATTGTGGCAATCAAGCGTACCATAGGGTCCTTTCTTGCAAATTACGGGTTGTACATCATTTATGTGTGCACAAGCCATTCACATATATAGTCACACATCCAAATTTATAATGAAAGAGCGGTTCAAGGGTACCCGGAAGTGCGATGATGTCGCCAGAGTGCAAGCAGGCGTTGATGGCAGTGATGTTAATCTGGGTGGACCACCAACAAAGCTTTCAACGTTACAATCGATCCTTCAAACAACCTTTCATCAATCATTCGATGATCCTCCGCACATCCCTTCGATCACGAGAATTCCATCGCTTAGGAGATCCAATCTTTATCTTATATCCTTCAACCTATAATCCAATCCGTCCCTAACCATCTTCAAAGTGTGATCTCCAAACTTGAAGTTCATTACACGCCATTAAGCAATTTCTTTGAAGTTCACTTCGTAAACGACGCCGAAAGGTTTGGCCGATGAGTGTATATTGTGGTTTGGTTGAGGTCGGGAAGATCTAGCCGAGGTGGAGTGAAGTTGACACGGTCTCGATAAGATTCAACTTCGGTGAAGATCTTCTACGTTCCTTATTGACTATGCGTCGATGAAGATGAGCAATGACTTGATGAATTCACGTTGTACTTGGTTGAAAATTGTCTCATGCGACCTTGTACTTTGGCAAGGTACATGTCTTCGATGTCGTTGATATAAAAATTCTCAAAGTCGACTTTAGAATGCATAATCCTTTTCATCTTGTCGTTTGACCACGATATTCTTTAGGAAGGTGTAGTCCCACTTAGATGACGAACAACATGTTTGATGGCAGCGATATCCTTAATCTTGAACACGCATGTTGAGACTTGAACTGACACACGTAGTAGATTCTTGACATTCCGCCAATGATGAATCCGTACATTGCATCTCGGTCGTATGCTTCCACTTTGTCGAGAACAAGTGATTGGCACGTTCCTCGATGGCTATCAGCTCGAGTATATAGTCGCTAGGAATGGAAGTGTCAACGATGTAGCGTATTTCCTTGAACCATCGCCACCATGTAGAATAAATTCGTGTCTTTGTTGAAGAAATATCTCGAATGGAATCCTCGGTTCATCTGGTTGTGGTTGTTGGTAGAGGTTTTGACTAGTAGGTGTAGTATGGAGGTTGTCCCGTTTGGTGAAGTCGATGTTTGCTTCGGGTTGAGCCAATCCATGTTGTTAGACATAGCTCGAGCAATGTTTTCAAGGTGATATTCGACCTCGATGGCACTTTCTCGAGCTATCTTTCCATAGTTGAAAAGCTTCATTCTTGATTCGCCTCAACTCGGTTTCGCCATCTTCTTCACGGAACTTTTCTTGCGAAATCTTAGCATGCTCCAAAGTATTACCGTCTACGGATCTTGACCTTCTTCGGTAGGGAGTGGAATTGACAAGTGTAGAGAACCATTCAAATTCACGTGTTGTATCTTCATCTAGCCATGATACGACGTCAGCCACGGGCGCCTTCTTCTTCTTTTGTTTTGGCCTAGATGATGATTACGGTTTCTTAACTTGTTTGGGAGAGGTGGGTTCTTTTAGGGGCTCAAGGACCTCTTCATCGTCACCACCCGTATACTCAAAGTGATCACGGTTTTACGAGTCGGGGTGGTAACTCGGAATAAATCTGAGGTTTACTTGTAGAAGAGCGAGGAGGGACCTTTGTTGAGTAGGAGTCCGTTGTGGTGGAGGTTGCATCAGTCTTGAATAGAGGATGATACATCGACTTCTTTGAGCATTTGGGCTCTTTATCCTTGTCCCGATCTTTGTCTTCATCATCTCTTGAGCGTTTGGGCCCTATGACTTCTTCTGGAATGAGGACACGAGTTGGTATTCAATAGAGCTTCAAGCAGTTTAGCTTCATGCAAGGCAAGCGTTAGGGCGTGTCGACATTTGCGCTTACTAGCGGGTTCACCAATTCATCATCTAAGAAGATTGTAGATTCAACCGGATTGATGCTTAAATTCATCGGAGTTGATTTCATGGCTTGTTTGGCTAGATGCAATGATTTGGATATAGTTATGCGGTATACATCTCGCTTTGTCGAGTTAGACGACCTCCATAAGGCTGCTGAGTGTATCCTTTGATCATTTCATCCATTTTCCTTGAAGATCATCTTTCATGAGCTTACGGACATACTCCCTTTCCTCTTGCATCTTGTCGAGATCATCATGGACATACTCCCTTTCCTCTTGCATCTTTCTGACATGTTTGACACATTCCCAATTCTTTTATGAGCATGAGATATCCAAGATCGAGTAGGCTTCTTCACCGATTTGGATGTTGATTTGGTTGATCTTTTAGATGGTGGTGGTGAGGTGAGATGATGAATCGATGAGGAGGAGACATGAGGAGGCTCGGGGTCCTTAGGAGGTGCAGTATCCTCCTTGGAGCGAGTTGGACCGTGAGAAGAAAATCATCATAATTCTCGCCATCTTGTCCAGTTTAGCCTTTTCTTCCGCTCACGAGCCTTAGCTTCTTCATCGTTTTCTCTTTCTCATTCTTATCCTTTTACGGTTCCTCATTGTTATAATCGTTAGACTCCTCCACAAGCGTTTGTTGTTGCACAAGAAGGTGGCACAGCTCCCACTTATCGGGTTGATTAACGCATCGGGACACAGTGAAGAGTGGACACCACCACTCGACCCTCAAGGCCACCCATTTGTTCTTGTTCAAATTCTTTAGCTTTTGAAGGTGTCTAACTAATTTAAACTTCTTCCCGTATGATTTATCGAGTTTCTCTTCATCACTATCTCGAAATGGAGCTTGCATCATAAGGCACAAGCATCAGTGTGTCTTCCCTTTGTCATGTTCAATATTGGACTTGGAGGTTTCGGTACTAATGGGGTGTCATCCTTGCGGTTGAGTATGTAATCTCTTCTTCCGATTCAAGACCTTCCGAGTCCTCGTCAATTAGCTTTCTCTGCATGTTCGGGTTTAGGTAAGGAATGGGAACATCTTCTTTGAAGGAACAATCCTTTACGAGGAGGATTCCTCTTGGGAAACTTCCTATGACTTTCAAGATTACGGCACTTCTCGTGACCGCCTCTTCCGGTTCTCCTTATAGGTGTTCAGAAGACTTGTCATCGAGATGACCAACTTTGCCTTCTTTACCGCAACTAGATACCTTTGTATGTCTCAAGCTTTTGATTTCTTTAGATAGAAGGTGATCGTGCAGCACCACACCTGTTTCTTTGTAGACGATTCTTTGATTCGGACATATAGTATAGGTTCATCAATAAGTCGTGATTGTCCGGGTCATTGACCACTTGGGAATATCGAGATTGAGCCCAGTGCTCTCGGATCAAAAGCTTTGTGTATCGACATATGGAATCTTTGAGCCAAGCTTCTTGTGAAATAGCATCATGTCCTCCCATATCGATTGCTTGATTTGAAGTCCTTCTTATTGATCGAGACGAGAAGATTTGCGGTTCCATGAGCTTTGGATGCTCATAACCACCGCCACGACAGAGAGAGACTTGGTAATGATGATGTAGAGGTTCTCCACGGTTGAGGAATGTTCTTAAGCTCCACATGAGAATGCTTAGAGATCGTTCACGAAGCTTCATCATAGCCAATATCAATCGAAATTGCGTAACTGTCTCTTCAGTGGGTGTAGCAAAGAAGTCGGTTGGGCGATGTCGGGATGATGAGAACAGCCCGTAAGTGCAAGAGTGATGGTGACTGTTTGTGATTAAGTGTCATGTCAAAGACTTTGACCATGATCCTCGCATAGAGTCCCGTAATTGCTTGAATGTAGATTCCAGTCTTCAGTGGCGAGTGTGAGAGCATGATCCGGTAGGGATGATTCTTTAGAACATCCACGAGAATCAAGCGGAAGATTACGAGCAAGTGAGGTTTAAAGTCAACCCAAGGTTGTTCTTTCCAATCTTTCTAGGATAGCCATTGGGAAGATATCGGTAATAGTGAGAACCTCGGGTGCATCCACATTCATTTGAGCGACCATGTCGTGATACGAAATAACATTAGCCAAAAGAACCAACATATCGAAGACATAATGTTAGTCAATAGAAGGTCTTATTGTCTAGTTATTGAATGTAAGTGACAATGATTATTCTGAGTCCTAAGTCACTTGTTTGTCCAATAGTCCAATGACGCCGTGAAATGTTTCGTGAGTTAGTTAACTTTAAGTTTTAAAGTTTATGTTATCACTTATTGTTCACAACATATCAAACAATTAAGTTTATTAGTGACATTATTGGATTCGTGACGTTATGATTAGTTTATTTACAAGTTTGTACACGTAACAATTCATAATGAAGGTCAATCAAGGCTTAGGCGTAGTTTGGGCAAAGTTAGCGTGTTGCATAATGACATACGCTGTGAGCGAAAGCTTATGCGTGGGATCCTAACTTCACGCGTAGGAAATGTTACGCGTGGAAAAGGGGCCTTATCGTGGAGCTTGCGCGTGGCGTATATAAACCTTACGCGTAAGGCTTACTCGTGAAGAGTAGACCTTATGCGTGGGGTCATTGTTCGCATATCCTTCACGTGATCGCGTAGTCCCATTGTAGAACCTTATCGTGGGCGCCACGCGTGAAGATTGTTCTTCACGCGCAACCTTCACGCGTAAGTGATGCTTATGCGTAGAGATTCAATGACCTTGATTACGAGTTTTACTGAGTAGCAAGCACGAAATAAAATCATCATAACATCAATCTTAACACATATATTCATTCTAAAATCAAATCATGGCATGAAAGCTTGTTAAACATTTATGCATAGAAACACTTACGCGTAGGTCAAAACCCAAGGGTTATGAATTACATAATAGTTTTAACCATAGGATTAGCACCAATTCAATTACGGTAGGTCATGGATGTTATGAGAGTCTAATAACGGAGTTATAACATCTAAATCGTGGTGAATCAAAATACCCAAACTCAACAACTTTAAACCCTAACATCGATTTTTAATCAATGAGAGTTTACGGGTGGTTATAGAGCACGAAACCTTTAATTCAACATGATATAGTATCACACAACAATCTTTTGACCAAAAACAATCACATTTGAAAATACCCAAAACCACGCATTAACCCTAATTTCATAAATCATTCAATTTATGATTCTGAGCGAGTTTTGATGATTAAAACGATATCATTGATGTTTTAGAAATGATTTGACACTATCCTTTTAACCATAAACACACAATCTTGATCATGTGATCATACACATACGCGTAGACCACAAAAACAAGATTATACAACGTTTTAACCGTTGGATTTTTGAAAAATTCAAAACCATTGCTTAAAAACATGTTGTAAACACGAAATCACTTACAAAATGATGATCAAAAGCATGGATTTATCAATTGATTCTTAGGCGTAGGATCCTTTTTGGTTGAGAGTATTAAATGTGAAGTGAAAAAGTTAGGTGGGAGGTGTTTTATTAAAATAACTTTAACATTTTGACAGTTTTGGTCCCTCCACTTTGACTTCCATTTTGGTTACCAAACAAAGATTTTAAGAAAGAAACTTGACGACACTCCCCTTGACTTAAGAAAATAATGAAAGGTTATAAATTTTAGTCAGGAGTGTCATTTAACCGTAAAATTTTACCACCATTGATAAAGGAAACAACGGGATATTATAACATGCAAGTACACGATGTTATTAAGCAGGTTAAGTGATAATTTTCTCCCCTCAACACTTGATCGGAAAAATCTTGAATTTTGAAAGATTATAGTGTTGATGGAAGAAATGTACTTGCCATGTTGAAGAGAAGTAGATTAGAAGAATATTTTTGTTGTTTTAAAGATTTTATATTTTTGTATTTTGTTTTTGAAAATTTATTTACAAAAGATATTTTGGTGTTTGACGGGTTTTAAGGCATGTTTTAGGAGGTCATCGAATTCCTCTTGGGTCAAACACCTCATACCAATCTGGTGGACCAACTCATTAAACCTAGAGGAGGCATGGCTTTGGTGAGAAGATCCGCCAATTGGTATTCTCGCACCCAGTATAATTCAATTGTACCTGCTTCCACGTGATCTTTGATGAAATGATAGCGAAGATCGATGTGCTTTGATTTGAATCTTTGGCCGAGTTGCACGAGATCGCAATGGCACTCCGATTGTCGCAGACATCGATTCATCAAATCGTAGCCATAGTCTTTGAGTTGTGTTCTCATCGGATGACTTGAGCACAAGACGCGGACATTGCTACATATTACGCCTTGTTGATGGCGATGTATGATTCATTGTGAAGTGAGTGGTGAAACAAACACAATATCAATATATCAAATTAGCAGTAAAATTCGACAAATCAACCTTTTAGGAAAAGGTCAGGTGCCAAACCTCACGGGTGTGATAAAAGTGATCTGGGAAGTGATTTCCGGTCGTGTATCAACGAGGTTTGAATGAAAGGATTCGTTGAGTTTCGTGATTTGAACTTGAATTGGTTTTTAATGATTTGGATTTGATTCTGAATTCTACAAATTAATGAGCGGGAAGATAATTAAGGCAAGGAACCTAATAAACTAAAAATAAACTAATACTAAGCCTAAGAAATGATAAAAGCGAAGCTACACTAAGTCCTAGGGTGCAAAAGCAAAACGTAAAATCAAGCACCACCACAGAGCCATAAGCGTAAAAGTTTTGCAATTTAAAGATACGGGTGTGAAATCAATTTTCCTCGTTCTAATTGACTAAAATAATTTTAGAAAAAGACCGGGTATTTTTTGACTTTTATATTATTTTCTGAATTAAAAATTAATTAACACTAATTAAATGATTAAAAATACTAAACTATTTTTGAAAAATCCGAAAAATTCACTAAAAGTACTTTAGATATTCTTGATTCTAGGAAAAATGAAAAGGTGGGTGTTGATTTGAAAATAAGCTCAAAATTAGCTAAAGGAAGCTTATGTCCAAACCCGCCATAGAACCTTATATATTAAATGTTGCAAAGTGTAATGATAAAGTCCCAGTAGCGTTGGTTGTGTGTTGTTGTGTTGGTGCTTTAATAGGCAAGAGAGGTGGGTTGAATCCCATCTCTTGCTTATTTTTGAAAACTTTATTTTTCTTTTCACTTTTGGAGACTTGAAGATTCTAACAAAATAAGGAACTTTTGCAAACACTTAAGTTTTGAAAACTCACAATAATTTGTATAAACACTTATATGTAAATCTGATTTTAACGGTGAGCAAACAAACAACTTTGAAAACAAACAACCAAACACTCCTTTTTGCACACTAATTCGATTACAAATAAGCACTAAGCAATTCGACTAGATAAGCAACATGAGTGAACAATTAAGTTAACACGATTCATCTAAATCAAAATAAGCTAAAAAACAAGCATAAAACTAAGAAAACTAGGGGAACTTAGTGGGCATAAGCAATTAGCTAGGGAGTCCTAATATTAGAAACTAAAGGAATAAGCATACCAAAATAAGCACTAGGTGAGACTTAAATAAGCTAAAATATGAACTAAACCTAACTAAGCAACCTAATTACACTACAAGAGACCTAATTATGCGATGAAACAAGCAATCGATAAGCAACAAGAAAAGTGACTGTTAATCGATGTGCGGACTGAAAAACAACTGAAGGGGAATGCATTTAGAGCTTATGTAGAATAATTTGAAGAAGGAGTTAGAACACGAGCTTACGGAAAATTCAAAACACACAGCTAGCTATCTTTTGCTCCCTTGTCTGATCTAATATAAGTTGAATATAGCTTATAAATAAGCTGCAAAAAAGAGTAGAATCCACTGTGCATAGGGCATTGGTTAGCCAATCCACCCATTTTGACCCATAGGCAGACCCAATAAAACAATTTTGTGAATTTTTTCCTTTTGACACAAGATACACAAGCTAGTCAACTTATCATTTTTATTTTTTAAAATTTTTTATCTCATTGAAAACTTGATTAAACTGCTATAGAAAATCTGACAAAACTTCAAAAAATGTTTTTTTTTTCTTTATTTTCTTTGAAACCAGAGATGACTTAAAACCTTTAAACACTTGTAATCACTCTAGAATATGACCCAATACTCTGCTTAATACTGACTTTCAAAGTCAAAATGGGTAAAAGTAGGATTTCGACCTAGTTTTTCAACTCAAACCAAAGACCCCTTTACAGGGAGTTGAACACTTTAAAACTGAGTGTGTAAAACTTGAACTTGACTTTTCTTGATGAAAACTAACTTACCAGTTTAAGAGAGAACTATTTGAACAAATTAGAATGATTAATAAGCAAATAAGCACTAAGTTCTTATTTGCATAAAAAAAACAGTAAATGGACAACTAAGTAAAGAGAAAGCTTTTTTCATTAATTAAAGAAAACATTACAACTGAATTTTTAAAACTAAGAACTAATTTTAAAACTAAAATCCTAGGTGCCTTATACAATGGCTACATCAACTCTATTTATACTAAGTCTAAGGTCTTCAACTTCACTCTCTTGTGCTTCCTCTGTGAGTGCAAACAGCCAAAGACCAAACTTGTGCTTCTTTAAGTTGATCCTAGCCATCCAACAGTTAGGTATCATTGAGATTACATCTGAGCCTTTGGTTGAGGCTTTATGCCCATGGATTGCCATGGTGGCAGGTCTTGGGGGAGGTGGAATAGGATAGTGGGTTTGGGAGTTGGGATTATTTGGGTAAAAGAGATGAAGGTGGTTATGGGTTTTGATGAAGCTGGGTAAAGAGGAGAAGGAGGGTTGAGTGTTTGGGTTGAAGAGAAAGGGTTGTTTAGGGTTACGTGTTGGGCGGGAAAATGGGGAAGAAGATAAAGGGGCGGGTTGTTATCAATTGGCCGGAGTGCGGATTAGGGGATTGATTGGGTTGGTTTGGTTGGGTATTGGGCCTAAATAGAAAATGGACTAAGGGTTTAGACTTAGGATTAGAATTGAGTCCATTTAGTATTTAAGGGACCAAAATTGTAATTCTGAAATTGTAGGGACCATTCATGTAACTTTTGAAAAGTGATCCAAGGGTCAAACTTGTGAATCTCAAATAAGTTGAGGACCATTTTTGCCAATTGTGAAATTCCAAGGACTAAACCTGACAATTTTAAAAATCCAGGGATCAAAACTGTAATTTCTCAAACTTTTGAAATTTTTCACCAAAGGACTAATTATGACAACTTATGATTTCAAAAGGACCTTTGGTGACTTTTCTTTTTAAAATACGTGCTCAGGGACTATTTCTGCCAATTTTTAAAAGTCGGGGACCTGAAATCGCCAATTATGCAAACTTTGTTCGATTTTCATCGATTTTAAACATTTTGCATCCGAAACATATAAAACACAATTTTGAGATATTTTCGGTATTTTGATGCATTTGGAGTGTTTTAGATGTTTTGTAGTTCGGTTTTGACTAAAATGATGAGTGAATAAAGCGCTCATCAAATCCCCACACTAAACCATTGCTAGTCCTAGCAATCTTTTGAAAAACTTAATGGATTTGAATTTCTTTACCAAAAGCCATTACTTGGAGTAGCCAAATGTTTGATTCAAGTAAGAACTATGGTACACTTGATAACCATATGATTTTGAGCAAATCACTGACTTTCAACGGTTTTGATTTGTCTTTACGAGCCGTTTATACGGACTAGCCAACTCTTAGATAAATTATCAATATTATCTTTGGTGAGTCGATTACCAATTATGGATTTCAATGCCTTTACCACAAGCCATAAACTTGCGGGCTGTGAACTCTTCACTAATTAAAGATATGGTGAAATTTGAACACCATACAATTTGTGGCAAATTGCAAGCGTCATGGTTTGATAAATCTTTACCAAGAGCCGTTTGCTCTGGATTAGCCAATCCTTTTGTTTATTAGACATGGCGGATGATAACCATAAAAAAAATTTTGGCCAAAAATGGGGAATAGGGTGGTAATACATATGATAAAATTCGTGAGAATTCCCCCACACTAGAAATGAATATTGCCTCAATATTCAAAGTACCCAGTTATGCGAAACATAGAACGTAAAGGAAATACTACGGCCATTATTTGAAAGGTTTTTTTTTTTTTATATATATATATATACACAACATGTGGGCAACCCCCCTGGGGTGGTAGAAAGTAGACAGAAATCGAAAATATGGGTGAAAACCCATATGGCATGCTCTGCTTTTGATTCCCGAGTCTTGACTTACTCGACCCGCATTCATTTGTTCTTGGGAAACAACGTGGAAAACCAATCTCGATCGGACTTTCGTTTACGGTGTTAATAAACATATGAACATCGAAAGTTCCACAATCGACGAGATACAACCGCGGTATTGTTAATAGTAGAAACTATAAAGGATGATACCGGGGGCAAGATGGTGTCCTCATTCCCGAAAGAGAAAAGGAAAGAGCAACCACACCATCATGAAGAATGGAATAAGGATGTGCATGAGAATGCAAGTCCATTCCTCGTCGATAAAAGCAAATCACCATTTTGACATTTTAAACTTAGTTTGAAGTTTGTGTGGTGATTGTCAACAAAATTTTCGGTAGGGCGGGTTGGAAACGGTTCTTCAATCAATAGATTTTCCAGAAAAAGGATGTCTCCCTCCGAATCAAAGTAAGTATTATCAATTCCTGTTGGAATCCACTCATCACTAAGAAAGGCATCGACTTTTGGTAAAGGCAGTGGAAAAACCATTATTGGTAATTAGTTCACCATTAGATAAAAGAACTAACTAGTCCGGAAGGTACAACTTTTGGTAAAGACAAAACAAATCATTGATAGTGGTGGTTTGCTAAAATCATATGGTTATCAATGTACCATGGTCTTACACACCAAAACATTTGGCTACTCAAAGATAATGGCTTTGGTAAAGAGTTCTAAATCCATTGAATTTTCAATGATTCACTTAGATGTGATGAGAATAGTATGCAACTTAAATTGAATTATTGTACACATTGTCATATGTTCTTTGTGTTCTTTGAAAAGATGGAGATTCTTTGAATCTTCTTTGTGAAGAAAACAATTCTAAGAGATACTTTGACAAAAGCACAGTTTTGAGGAGATATAATCTAAAGTGAAGAACAATCCATTTTAAAGATGAAGTAAAAGATATATTCACAAAGGAACTTGAAGTCAAGCAAGTAGAATTCAAGTTAGGGAGGATTGTTGGGATATGAAAGTCTTGAAGACATCAAAGTCTTGAAGATATGAAATCTTGTAGTCGCTGAATCTTGGAAGAAGTCAAAGAGTCAAATCTTGCTAAGACAAAGTCAAAGTCTTGCAAGGTTAAGTCAAA